>QXCR01000270.1:0-25807 GCA_004380135.1 Stemphylium vesicarium
CAGGCAGGACAAGGATAATGTTGTGATGGCAGTGATGGCAATAGACTCAGCGATGAGGATATAAGGATGGAAAGGTTTCATTGTTTCTCTCGTTGTGGTCAACTCTCATAGTTACATCTCTTACCTAGATTGCCAACTAGTTATTCTATCGTTCATATAGAATTGAATTGTCTTTACCCGAATACCTACTATCCCACTTAGTCGCCAGACAACTCTACGGGCCTACCGCCATACAATACCTCGCCTGCCTTAGTACGGACCAGGAACAGAGAAGTATCGCCGAACCCCGTATAACATATAGCTATTAAATTAATACTATTTATATAATTATCTAGAGTATAATAATAAGTAATACTATAGAAAATTATAAGATTAGTTTATAAGAATACAAAATAGAAAAGAGAGAGATAGTATTATAAAACTAAAAAGATAGATTATAGTAACTTATATATAAAAGTAATAAAAGAGTTACTTTATATAGGTTAAGTAAATAGCTAATCTTTAAGAACTAATACGTAATATTACTTTATAATTTACTTAATTTTATAGTCTTAATAGAAAGTTACTATAAAATAAGTTATATATATCTTATAATATCTTATAATATCCTATAATATTCTATAAGATATTACGTATAGAATTTATAAGACTTTATAGAATATATAAAATATTAAGTTATATTTCTTAAATATATAGCTACTAAATAGTATACTTATATACTTATTATATTTAACTTTAAAATTTTAAAATTAGTACTTAATTTTTAAACTTATAAGTTATTTATTAATCTTTATATTATACTTAACTTATCTTATCTATTACGCGTTTAGCTTATTCCTAAGAACTAACCCTAGAACCCTCTAAGGACGGACCTTCACAGGTCCTAGGGTTAGTTCTTAGGAACAAGCTAGGCGCGTAATAAATAAAGTTAATAAGATTTAGAGATTAATATGTAACTTAAAGAGTTAAGAATTAAGCACTAATTTCTAAATTTTAAAGTTAAATATAGTAACTATAAAAGTGCGCTATCTAGTAGCTATATACTTAAGAAATAGAACTTAAAATCTTATAAAATCTATAAAGTTCTATATAACGTATAGCACCACCAAGACGGCCACACCACAAGACGGCCACACCACTAGACTGGCAAATGGGTCTAGGTTGGGTCTAGGTTGGGTCAGGGCTGGGTTAACTAAATAGGAAGGTACTACGCCTAACTTAGCCTAGTACCTTCCTATTTAGTTAACCCAGCCCTGACCCAACCATGACCCATTTGCCAGTCTACACACCACCGAGCCGGGCAATTATTTTGGCATTTCTCTTTCTCCAATAATTCTATTAAGTCGAAATACATTAATAAGATAAATGATAGAGATAAAAGCTTAGAGTTATACTTTTCTAATAAGTTATAAATTACCTGAATAGGCCTAGTATAGCTTAAGTAATAGATTAAAAAGATAGAGATCTCGCTTTAGCTCTAATCCCTACATTAAGAACTTACTAAAGCCAAATACTTCTATAACACTTTCTAAATACTTCTTATATAGTACTATTATATTAGTTTAGATATTAAAGCTATTATTAGTTTAAAATAATAAGAAAGTAAGAGAAGAAGTTTCTTAAACCTAAAATTAGATTTTCTTGTACAATAGCTTCTATAATATGTATATAAAAATTCTAAAGGTGGATTTATTATAGTATTATATTACAGATAACAAGCAAAGGCCTCTCCTAGACGAAGGATGCGATATTAGCAACTAATAGTCGCACACGTTAGAAGGTAATAATCCGCGTAAGGCGCAAAGATTACGTAATTAGTATCTTACTAAGACCTAATATCTTTAGATGCTAGGTCCTCTCTAGATATTAGAATATCTTTAGGTACTAATAATATCTAATATCCTAGAGTGTGATGGGCTACGCCCTAAAAAGAGAGTGCGCTACGCCAAGTGGGCTGCGCTAAGGCCTGAGAGTCAAGAGACCTCAGATGACGATGATAAGTACTGACTACACCAAGACAACGCCTATGCTTTGTTGTCTTGTGCCAGCCTTTTGGCTAAATGGGCGTACTGTGTAGCCGTACGCTGGGCTGTCGCCCGCCCATTACAAGTATATAGTATTAAAAGTAATTAATAGCTACTTAGTTAAGCTAAATATATCTTTAAGTCTTTATCTAGTATTCTATATTAACTAAATTAAGCTTATAAGTTTAGACTTACTACTTAGCTAAGAAGTAAATAATTCTTAGCTACTAGCGTTATAAGTAGTAGGAGAGAATTAATAATTAGTAAAAAATATTATAATAAAATAGAAATGCTATATTAGAAAAAGAAATAAATGTAAATATAAGGTTAAATAAAGAGAGTATAACTAAATAACGTTTAAGCTAGTCTAGCTACATAAGAGTATAGAAGCTCTAGACTACTAGATATCTTATATAGCACTATACCGCGACGTTAAAGGACGCCTCCTAAATAGGTTTTAGGAGGAAAATAGATAGACCTTTAAGAGAGAAGGTATTATAATAGACTAAATATTCTTTAGTAAAGCTCCTTAATAAAATCTTAGTAGATATATTTAATAAATACTTAGATTACCTTAGACTAATATTTATTGAATAAGTAGATAAGTACTAGTGTGGATAGACTAATAGCTCCTTATTAAATGCAATTACTATATACCTGGCCTTGCCATTAGCTGTCTACTCCTTAAGTGCTCCTAGAGCTAGCCCCTTACATAGATATATAATTTTAAGCTCGTTTAATGCTAAGTAGTCGTATAGAGATAATCTAAATATAATAAAATACTAAGATAACAGCTGTAATTAAATAGATAGAGCTATAATAGCGCTGAAATAGCGCCTATAAAGATAAGATAATATAAGAATAAGATTCTAAGAGCTATTTTAAGAGCTAACTAAGTTAACTATAATACTAGAAACCTATTATAAGATTAACCTCTTACTAAAACTATAGCCTCTTCCCTAAAAACACCCGTACCCAGCCTAGGTACTAAGCCGTCTAAGCCTTATCAAGCAAGCCTCACTTTTAGGCTTGGCTCGGCTTGCAAAATTGGCTGCGGCAGCTTGACTTGGCTCGGCTTGGTTGGACCAAGCCGTGACAAGCAAGTACTTGCAAGCGGCTTGCTTGTTGACAAGTATGCTCGCTGCAATTCAAAGTGAGAACCCAGAGACACCGGTGTCTGCCACCGACATTCGCTGCGAGATAAAGACGATCAGAGAGACATTTAGATGGAAGGAGTCCAATAGAGGCACTGCTAGATGGTCTGTCCACGGCAGACTAGGTTTTCGTAGTCAAGAAGAACGACAACAATCGCATCTAGAACCTCTTTTTCGCCCATTACAAGTAGGTCGAGCTTCTACTAGCAAATCCTAACGTCCTACTTATAGACTATATATATTAAACTAATAGATATAAACTTCCTCTACTATATATACTAGGCTACAGTAACCTATAGAAGTTCTTCTCTACGGGCTTCTACTCTCTTAGCAACAAGATACATATAGACTACTATTAGGCAATCGCAAACTTCCTTCTTAAGACAGTCGTATAATAACCACGTGTATTTATTATTAATTAAGAAGAGGCATTGGAAACATTAACGCGCTCGCTGCTCCTAGGCGTTCCTTAGCTCTTATATACATGGCACATTAACAAGAATATTTAGACAAAAGCGCAATAGGCCTGGCGAGACGCCAATAGCACGATAAAAGATGAGAAGTAGAGGATTACTAAGCAAAGGACTTTTTTTATAAAGCGTTAGACTTAGGTACCCTAGCTCTAAAGACTAGAGCGCTTTAAAGCAGCTCTCTTACAGATTAAATAACTTTAGGCTAATCAAGGTAGCTTATCTACGCGAAGAGGCCACTTAAACTCTAGTTTAAATAGGACGATTTACTTGAAGACTACAATTATTAGCTAGAGCTTTAAAGGTACCTATAAGAAAACCAATACCTTACACGCGTAGAGTGGGCAGCTATATAGACCCCTTATCACTAATACTATAACACGATTATAAGTTTACCTATTAAAGGAATATATAAGATTTTAAAGGACTATCTTATAACTTTAAAAGGCGATTTACTTCGCATTATTAGAAGAATTAGGTAGATAGTTAAGGGTTAGTATAGCAAGTACGCAAAGAACATGCATTATCCCAACATAGATCTAGATTCTAGCACAAACTAAAGTCAATGCCATTCCTACCTCCTGGGATCTATGATGTCCTTACTCCACCAGCTATCGAGCGCATTAGATAATAAGACCTGCTACGCAAGGAAGAGCAAAGTGTGAAGGTCCGTCCTTAGAGGGTCCTAGGTTTAGTTCTTAGGAATAAGCTAGGCGCGTAATAGATAAAATAGGTTAAGTATAATATAAAAATTAATAAATAACTTAAGAATTTAAATATTAAGTACTAATTATTAGATTTTAAAGTTAAATTTATTAACTATATAAGTACGCTATTTAGTAGCTACATACTTAGAAAATATAATTTAATATCTTATATATTTTATAAGATCTTTTATATTCTATATATAAGGTCTTATAAAATGTTATAGGATATTATAAAATATACGTAATTTATTCTATAGTAGCTTTTGACTAAAACTATAAAATTATATAAGTTATAGAGTAATCCTATCTATTAGTTTTTAAAAGTTAACTCTTTACTTAACTTATATAAGATAACTTCTTTACTACTTTTATATATAAATTACTATGCTTTATCTATTTAAATTTATAAAACTATCTCTCTCTTCTCTATTTTATATTCCTATAAACTAACTTTATAGTTTTCTATAGTACTATTTATTATTATACTCTAGGTAATTATATAAATAGTACTAGTTTAATAGCTATAGTTACTTATTAATATTACGCGAAAAAGAATTTTAAGTATTATATATTATTATTAAAGAAGAAATATAAAGACTATTATTATAATAGTGTAAAGTTGTGCGTGCTAATAGAGATTCTCTTACTAGACTTTTCTTAGTTAGATTAGGAGCTAGCTTACTTAGAATAATAGGAGTCTAAGGCTAATATAGTAGAGATAGTAGTATTAGATACTCTATTAGTAGTACGTGCGAAGAAGGATTATCTCTATAAATAAAAGAAAATAGTAAAGTATTATAAATAATAATAAGAAAATAAATTAGATAAATTTATAAAAGATATTAAAGCGCTAAAAATAGTAGATAATATTAACTAAAAGATATATCTACTTAAAAATAGTAAAATACTTAGTACTTCTATATTAGATTAGTATACCTTTACACTAATTTTTTTAAATAAAGATTCTACTTTTAATAAGTAATTATATACTTTATATAATACTTTATTAGTAGCTAGTAATAGTTTTTAAAATTAATATCTAGTTCTTAGGTAATATTACTCTTAGAGTAATCTAACTATTTAATTAAGTATTTTCTACTATTACTCTATATCTAGTATATAAGGAATTTCTTAACTTAAAATTTATTTTCTTTTTTTATTCTATAGTAGAAGGCTTTCTAGAGTATTGTTTTTAAGTATACTAATTCTAATTTATTAATAAAAAATCTTAGATATATCTTTATATTAGATAAAAAATTAAGTATATAAGTAGTTAATCTTTTCTAATTAAGAACTAAAAATAGTCTAATCTTAATATTATTTAGTCCCTTACTAAATTATATAGTATGAAAGTTTTTTATAAGTAGATAAACTTTATCCTCTCTTTTTAACTAAAATACTATTTTTTATTTCTTATTAATATATAAAATACTTTAGTATTATATCTTTTTAAGTTCGCATTATAGTAGCTTATATACTAACTTTAGCTTATTAGCTATAGTAATAGCTACTTCTATTTTTAGACTTAGTAATATATATATAAAGAGATTTAGGTATCTTTTATAGTTCGCGTAGAATAAGGTCGATTCTATAGACTCTAAAAGCTTATTATTATAGACTATCTATACTATAGATAATAATATAATCTAGTTATTCTACTAGTAGTTATTATTAATCTATAGATAGGCTTTTATTATATAAATAATTATTTATTTTATCTATTTATTTATAAATAGTAAGCTATTAATAGCTTTCTTTTAGTATTAATTATAGTAAGTAATATTATCTAAAAGTTAAAAGTAAAGAGTTTATTTCTATTACTAATAACTAACTTTAGTATACTATAATACCTTATAATATAATTATTAATAATATACGTAAGTTATACTATTATAAAGTCTTTATTAAAGGTAATATACTTAACTTACTTTATAAAATAATTAACTACTATAAAAATTATATTATATAATACTTTAATAATAGGGTCTCTTAAGATTAGTAGGCCTATAATAAAGTTTATAGAGATATTTAACTATAATATATTAGATAGCTTTGTTACTTATATTTCTCTATAAGGTGTGTAAATACTACATTTATTCTTTTAATAGTATATATATATAATAATAAATAAGATAAACTTATTTTTTATATATAGAAATTTATAATTTTACTTTAAAAGTTCTATTATCTAAGTAATACTAGAGTAATTATATATAAAGATACTATAGTACTACTTAATAATTACTTTTTAAAATTCTTTTAATACTTAATTAGAAATTTATATAAATAGGTTTAGCCTCTTTACTAGTTATAATAATCTATCTTTTTAGCGTATAAGTATTATAGATTTATTAATTATTTTTATTTCTATAATATTATATCTATAGCTAAGAGTATTAGCCTTATTATTATCTTTTCTTAGTATAAATATAATCTTAAACTTATATTATCCTAATTTCTATAATTATTAAGCTTATTATTTATATATTATCTTAGTAGTTATAAATATAACTAAGTTCTTATAATTTAAAAATATTATAAGTTCCAAGTAACTCTTAGCGTATACTCTCTAATACTTTAGATAAGTAATAATAGCTAATAGCTTCTTATTATAAATACTATAGTTTTCGTTTAGCCTTAAAAGCTTACGTAAATAATAGATAATAAGATACTATTAGCCTTTATATAACTAGCTAGTATATCCTCTTAATATAAGATTTAATAAGTTAGTCTTAAAGTATAGAAGTTACTCTAATTAAAATATATAGAAGTATAGTAATATTATATATATTTTTTTAGCGTCTAAAGGGCGTCTTCTACTTTCTAACTTTATATAAAAAGTGTATCCTTTTATATAAGTTTTAGTAATAAAATAGTAATCTTAAAGTAATCTTTAATAAACTATTAATTAAAATTTAAGAATTCTAAGAAAAATTATTTTTTATAAATACTTTAATCTTTTTTTTTAATTATGCGTACTCTATTAGCCTTTATAATATATTCTAGGAAAGTAACCTCTTTATAGAATTTATATGTTATGTTTCCATTAAAGTACTTTTTTAGCCGAAGGCTCTGCAGGACTGTGGCGAAGCCGTTCTATATAGTGTTTATTTACATTAATTTTCTTTACTACTGTACAGTGTGGGTGGCGGGTGGCGTAGTCCTGCTATTAGCTAGCTAGTAGCTTCAGCAGGCGCTAGCGCTAAAGAGCATTTTAGTACAGGAAGAGATAAAGTAGCGAGCTCTTTAACATAAGAAAGTAGTAATAGTAATAATATAGAAAATAGATATATATAGTCCTGTTTTATATAGTAACTATCTGCTCGTTCGTTATTTAGCCTAGGTGCCACTTTCTTATTCCAATTCTAGTGCTTATAATAAAGGCTATAGTAGCTTCTATACTAGCTTTAGTATAGAGAAGAATAGGTAAGATAATAAGTTAATATTAGATTATCTCTTTCAGTTATTCTCTCTTTATTTTATAGCGTAGGCACTCTAGAAGGAGGTATTTTAGTATTTAAACTTTGTAGTAGCTATAGAGATTTAAGTCTCTCTTCTTAAATCTTTTAAGGTATAAGTTAAAGTATCTATATTATAGCTTTATTAAGTAGAAGGCATTTATTATCTCTCGTAGTAGTCCTCTAGGGGTTTTAATTATTAGAGTTATAGAGAGTGGGTAGATCTTAGCGTATAAGGACCTAGATAGTGCTCTCTCTCTATATGCGATATATTCTTACCTTTATTCTGCGGTCTAAATTTTCTAGATCTCTATACCTAGGTAGGCACGGCTTATTAATTCTAAGATAACTAGGCTATCTTTCGCTACTTCCTTCGCTAGCGCGTCCGCTTTTTCATTTCCTTTTACATTTATGTGGCCTAGTGCCTATAGAAGATAAATAGTGGCCTTTCTTATCTAAATTTGTTTTACTGCTTTAAGGCACCTTAGTAGCTAGTATTAGCCTAGCTTATCTAATAGGCTTTTTAGCCTATAGATTACTACTTGGTTATCTACAAAGATGTTAATTTCTTAGTCTTTTTCGGCCGTTGTAGTAGCGTGTTCAAATGCCTACGCTATGCCTTCTAGTTCTCCATTGTAGACGAGTTGGAGTGGTCCAATATTTGTCTTTTTTAAATAGATCTCTTACTAGGCTGCGTTGTAGACTACTAGACCTACGCCTATCCCTATACCTTTTTTAACTTATAAAGTGTCTAAGTATATTATAATAAAGTTATCTTTACTTCTACTTTAAACGTATACTACGTATATAATTACTTCTTTATCTTTTAACTTTTTTAATACTAAGACTATATAGCTAAGAGTATCTTAAGGTTTAAATCTATATAGGATAGTCTTTTTAATATCCTTATTATATATTAGGATAGCGTTTATAATTATTACTAGTTAATAGTATTAGCCTAGTTTCTTCTAGGTGTGCATGCTCGTAGATCTTAGCCTAGCGATGGCTTTTGGAATGGGGTGGGTGCTAGGTAGCTGGGCTGCTCGAATTGCGTATTTCCATGTGGCTGTGTTTAATCGAATAGTTGGCGTTGTAAGACTAGATTTGATGCTAGTAGGCAGTGCTGGCGAGGTTCTAAAGGCACCTAGGATCTTTCTGCACGCTATGTTGTGTAGAGGTTGTAGCAAGTTATTGGTGTAGCTTTGTGCTTTCCAGTATATTGGTGATCCGTAGTCTGCTACGCTGGCAACACATGCTAGGTAGAGTTGCCTTATTGCTTGTGGTGACAGGCCTCTTTCGCTGTTTGCTAGTCTGTGTAACCTGTAGAATGCTTGCCGGGCTTGGTTTACTCTAGTGGCTATATGGCCTTTGAAGGAGAGCCTATAGTCTAGGTATATGCCAAGCCATTTCACGTTGTCTGTTGGAGCCACTATGGTATTGTCTAGTAGTCGCAGGGTTCTTTCTTTTCTCTCTTTTTTAGCAGTAAAGTGGATAAGTTCTATTTTAGCTATATTAAATAGGATTACTAGTTTCTTGCCACTTTAAAAGAGCTAAGTTATTTATTATTCTAGTTATTTAACGTTCTTCTTAATTAATAAAGATAAAGTTAATAGCGATAAGTTATTAATATAGGATAGGTTAACGCTTTATAATCCTAGGAAGAGGTCTCTAATATAGAGTAAGAAGAAGATAGGAGACACTAGGCTACCTTATAGTATACTAGCAATTATCTCGCTAAATTCTTTAGTCTTATTATTAAAAGAGAGCCTTAGCGTTCTATTAGATAGAAAAGATATTTCCTATGCGATAAGATTAATAAGGAGGCCTAGTTTCTTTATTATTTATAGAAACTAGTTATAAGATATATAGTTAAAAGCTCCTTTTATATCTAAGAAGATAGTAGATGTAATTAGGCTATATTATTTCTAGTATTAGATCTAGTCAACTAGTAGTAGTGCCGCGTTAATTGCTAATTTCTTAAATCTTCCTCCTATTTACGTTAGGTCTAGGAGGTTAGTAGTTTCTATTAGATAGCTAAGCCTATTTACCGTAATTCTTTTAATAGTCTTGCCTAGGTAGCTTAGTAGAGTAATTACTCTATATACTTTTAGGATTAAGTAGTTAGGTTTAGAGGGTTTCTTAAGTATAGCTCCTATAGCTTATTTCTAGCAGGTTAGGTAGTATCTATAGTTAAATAGAAGTAAGTAGGCCTTAACGAAGATTTATAGCTATGCTTCATAGGCCGCAGTAATAATATCTTGCGTAATAGCGTTGGATTCTAGTATGCTACTTTTAACTTTATCTAAGCAAGCCTATTCTAGTTTAGTTATTAATAGAGGTAGCTACTCCTAATTACTTTCTTAGTAATTAGTAAAGGTAGGTACCTCTATAGTTAGTAGTAGTAGAAATAGGCCTATATAGAGTGCTTAGCACTTTCTACTAAAAGTAGTTTTACCTAGTATCGTGTAAAGGTCCGTCCTTAGAGGGTCCTAGGGTTAGTTCTTAGAAATAAGCTAGGCGCGTAATAGATAAGATAAGCTAAATATAATATAAAAATTAATAACTAACTTAAGAGTTTAAGAATTAAGTACTAATTCTTAGATTTTAAAGTTAAATATAGTAATTATATAAGTATGCTATTTAATAGCTATATACTTTAGGAATATAACTTAATATTCTATATATCTTATAAAGTTCTATATATCTTATATATAATATCTTATAGAATATTATAGAATATTATATAATATATATAACTTATTTTATAGTAGCTTTTTACTAAGACTTTAGAATTATATAAGCTATAAGATAACGCTATTTATTAGTTCTTAAAGGTTAGCTATCTACTTAACCTATATAAAGTAACTTCTTTATTACTTCTATATATAGGTTACTATACCTTATCTTCTAAGATTTATAATACTATCTCTCTCTTCTCTATTTTATATTCTTATAAACTAATCTTATAATTTTCTATAGTACTACTTATTATTATACTTTAGATAATTATATAAATAATATTAATTAGATAGTTATAGTTACTTATTAATATTACGCGAAAAAGAATCTAGAGTGTCGTATATTATTATTAAAGAAGAAATATAGGAATTATTATTATAATAGTATAAAATTATACGTGCTAGTAGAGGTTCCCTTATTAGACTTTTCTTAGTTAGACTAGGAGCTAGCTTACTTAGAATAATAGGAGTCTAAGGCTAATATATTAAGAGGTAGTAGTATTAGATACTTTATTAGCGGCACGTATAAAGAAGAATTATCTTTTTAAATAAAAGAAAGTGCTAAAGTATTATAAATAATAGTAGATAGATAAGTTAGAAAAATTTATAGAAGAGATTAAAGCGCTAAAAGTAGTAAATAATATTAACTAAGAGATGCGTCTTTTTAAAGATAGTATAATATCTAATACTTCTATATTAAATTAAAGTACTTTTACGCTAATCTTCTTAAATAGAGATCTTACTTTTAATAAGTAGTTAAATACTTCGTATAATACTATATAAGTAGCTAGTAGTAATTTATAAGATTTATATTTAGTTCTTAGATATTATTACTCTTAGAGTAGCCTAACTATTTAACTAGATATTCTTTACTATTACTTTACGTTTAGTATATAAGAATTCTCTTAACTTTAAATTTATTATCTTCTTCTATTTTATAATAGAAGGTTTTCTAAAGTAGTATTTTAGAGTTTACTAATTCTAATATATTAATATAGAATCTTAGATATATCTTTATATTAAGTAGAAAGTTAAATATATAGGTAACTAGTCCCTTTTAGTTAAGAATTAAAAATAGTCTAATTTTAATATTATTAAGTCTCTTACTAAGTTATATAGTGCAAAGATTCTTTATAAGTAGATAAACTTTATTCTCTCTCTTTAGTTAAAGTACTATTTTTTATTTCTTATTAATATATAAAATACTCTAGCGTACTATCTTTTTAAGTTCCTATTATAGTAACTCGTATATTAATTTTAGCTTATTAGCTATAGCGATAGCTACTTCTATTTTTAGGCTTAGTAGTATACGTATAAAGAGATTTAGGTATCTCTTATAGTTTACGTAGAATAAAGTCTATCTTATAAACTCTAAAAGCTTATTATTATAGGCTATCTATACTATAGATAGTAGTAAAACCTAGTTATTTTACTAGTAATTAATATAGATTTATAGGTAAGCTTTTATTATATAATTTATTTACTCTATTTATTTATCTATTTATAGATAATAAGCTATTAATAGCTTCCTTTTAGTACTAATTATAGTAAGTAATACTATCTAAAAGTTTAAAGTAAAGAGCTTATCTCTATTACTAATAATTAACTTTAGTATACTATAATATCTTATAATATAATTATTAATAATATATATAAGTTATACCGCTATAAAATCTTTATAAAAGGCGATATATTTAGCTTACTTTATAAAATAATCTACTACTACGAGAATTACGTTATATAATACTTTAGTAATAAAGTCTCTTAAGACTAATAGGCCTATAATAAAGTCTATAGAGATATCTAATTATAATATATTAAGTAGCTCTATTACTTATATTTCTCTATAGGGTGCGTAGGTACTCTATTTATTTTTCTAATAATCTACGTATTTAGTAACAAAGAAGATAACTTTATTCTTTATATATAGAAATTTATAGTTTTACTTAATAAGTTCTATTATTTAAATAATACCAAGGTAACTATATATAAGATTATTATAGTATTACTTAATAATTACTTTTTAAATTTTTTTTAATATCTTATTAATAATTTATATAACCAAGTTTAGTATCTTTACTAATTTTAATAATTTATCTTTATAGCGTATAAGTATTATAAATTTATTAATTATTTTTATTTCTATAATATTATAAGTTCTAAGTAACTCTTAGCGTATACTCTCTAATACTTTAGGTAAGTAATAATAGCTAATAACTCCTTATTATAAATATTATAGTTCTTCTCTAGTCCTAAAAGCTTATATAAATAATAGATAATAAAATACTATTAGCCTTTATATAATTAGCTAGTATATCTTTTTAATATAAGATCTAATAAGTTAGTCTTAAAGCGTAAAGGTTACTTTAATTAGAATATATAGAAGTATAGTAGTATTATACTTATATTCTTAAGCGTCTAGAAGGCGTCTTCTACTTCTTTACTCTATATAAATAGTATATCTTTTCTTATAAATTTTATTAATAGAATAATAATCTTAGAATAATTCTTAATAAATTACTAATTAAAGTTTAGTAATTCTAAGAAGAATTATATTTCCTTAATTATCTTTAGTAGTAGTTATTTCTTAACTACTTTAATCTTTTCTTTACTTATACGTACTTTATTAGCTTCTATAATATATCTTAAGAATAACGTACTTAACGGGTTGGCCGGCCACTTTTGCCAAGCCCCCACCAAACTCACCCTATTCTGGCGCAAAACAGCCTACTTTGGCCCTGTATAGAATAATGCAACCTAAGATATCATTCAGAGTCTGCTTCTACTCCTTGCTTACACGTACGCGCGTTATGCCTAGTCTAATTGCACCGCCCGCAGCGCCTTTGAGTTGGCTCACCTCCTTTAGTGCGCACCTACGTCTTTAGCTTCTTCCTATTACTACGCGCCTTAAACTCCTTTAGAGTAGCTAGATAAGCCCTATCCTTAACTATTAAGATTCTTTCTATCTAAACTTACTTCCTTTTATATAATTTACGTTACGTAGTAGTCTTATTTACTACTTAAAGCTCTATAATCTCCTTTTACGCTAATACTAGCTTATACGCAATAATTACTACTCCCTTTAAGACCTTCTTAAAGGCCTCTACTATAGACGTTAGTAAGCTATCTATATATCTCTAAATTCTTATCTTCACGAGCGTCGATTGCGACCCTAGTTTAAGGGTATTACTTAGAGTTTGCGACTACTAGGGCTCGTTATTAATAGGTAGTAGTGGTAATAGTGTACGCAACCTAACGTTAAGAGCTATTATAACCTATTCTAAGTTAAATAGGACTAATTTAGCGCCTTAAAACTCTCCTTAGATATTACTAGGAGTAATTACTACATTATAAGCGCGTATAAAGTATAGTAGGAACTTAAGTTTTATAATATAGATAATCTAGTTGCGTATAAGATCTTTAGCTTAGCGCCTATACGCCTTCTTTAGAGGAGTAAAACAATCTATATTAAGTAGCTATAAGAGGTGCGATAAGTGTAAAGGTATATAGATAATAATAATCTTATTCTTCTTATAGTACTACTAGAATATAAGTAAGTTATAGCTCTTATAGCTATTAATAATAAGTAGCTAATAAGTACCTATAACCCTCTTCTTTATATACTTATTAAAGTGCTTTAACTACTATAAGCTAAGCTTATTTATTATTTAGTTATTATTAGAGACTATAATAATCTAATCTTAAAGTAAATTATTCTCCTTATACTAGATAAAGAGGTAGTAGCGGCCTTTAAAGATAATAAAAAGTAAAATAGCCTACTCTATTATATTAATACTCTAAATAACTATTATCTACTCTTTATTATCTTATTATACTAACTTTAGCTATTCTCGTCTCTCTAAAGCTATAATAACTACTTTAGTTAATATTTAGCTTATTATAAAGCTTATCTTATTAAAGTTATATATATCTTTATTCTAGATACTATACTTTGCTTTAATATTAGCTACTAGGCGAAACTAGCCCTAGATAATCTCTAGATTCTCGTAAAGTGCTCTCTTATAATTATACTTATAATTAAACTTTATTATAAACTTAGGGCGGCGCTTAACCTATATACTAAGCTAGTTTAAGCTAATCTAGCCTAGATTACGCTCTACGCGTAAGGAATTAGCTATATTAGCTATAGCTACGAGCTTAGGGGGAAATCTGCGCGTAATAAGCTTAAGTATATACTTAATAACTACGCCCTCCTTAGTCTTTATTAGATTTATTAATTTAGGCTAGCAATCTACTTATAAAGGTTATCTAGCGTAGTAATTACTTAGTATTTTATAAGAGACGTTATAGATAGCTATAGCGCATTATAAAGAGAGTATTATATCTTATTTAAGAGCTTAAAGAGTAGTCTATATCTAACGTTTATTTAAAGGCTCTATCTAGTGTTATTGTTGAGGCATTATGTAATAGGTAGAGTTTGGTGGGGGCTTGGCAAAAGTGGCCGGCCAACCCGTGTGGCCGGCCAACCTGTTAGGTACGTTATAACTTCTTTCTTATAAAATTTATATTTCTTTAGCTTAAGTTATAAGTTAAACTAGTCTAGGCACCTTAGTACTATATAGATATATTTAATATATTCTTCTTTATTTTTAGAGTAGATAAGAATATTATCTAAATATATAATAATAAAGATATCTAAGTAAGCTCTTAATATATTATTAATAAGTTTCTAAAATATTACTAGAGCGTTTATAAGTCTAAAAGATTTAATAATATATTTATAATATTTATATCTTATTTAGAATACTATATTTTATTTTTTACCTTTTTCTATTTTAATAAGATAGTATCTATCTTATAGATTTATTACTATAAAGATTCTTATTTAAGATAATTAATTCTAAAGTTTTATAATATTTAATAGTAGATATTAATTCGTTATTATAATATTATTAAGCTTATAATAGTTAATGTATATTCTTAGTAGTCTCTTCTTCTTTAGTATAAAGAGTATTAGAAATCCTATTAATAAATTAAAGAGTCTAATATTACTTTTCTTTAAATCTTTATCTAGCTACTTTCTTAGTACTTTAAGTTCTATCTCTAATAATTAATAAATTATTAGCCTAAAGAGTAGAGTTTTCTTTTCTTCTAGAATAATTTTATAATCTTAGAGTTAATACTTTAGTAAAGCTTTACTATTTACTACTTCTATAAAGAGATATTTAAATTCTTTATACTCTTTTAAAATATTAGAAATTATATATTTATTTAAAACTTTAACTTTATAATTTAAATGTACCTTACTAGTATCTATTAAGTTAAACTCTTATATCTAAAGACTATTCTTATATAAAGTTTACTATTCTTTAGTAATATTATAAATTTTTCTCTTATTTACTATTAAAATTAGTTAATATATAAGCTAGCTTATAGTTACGTCTAATTTATAGTACTTAAATAAGAACTTCTTTAACTTCTAGTTAATTTATAAGTTATATTCTTATAGCTAAGAAAGTTCTAATATAATATTATAGGTAGTTAGTCTAAAGATATCTAAGTTTATTCTTTTCTAGTACTCTTAGATACTAAGCGTTATATTAGTAACTTTATATATAATCTTATTTTCTTTTAGTATTAGTTATTAATTAGTAATCTATAGTAAGTATAATTAATATTTCTATAGTAGTTAAAGTCTAGCTTTATCTACTATATATACTAAAATATAGTTTACTTTTAATTCTAAATTTACTAAAGTATATATCTATACTCTATTAAGTTATATTAATAGCTTAATAAGTCCTAAGAGATTTACTATATTAATCTCTTTAGCTAAGTCTTCTTAGCTATTTACTAGTCTAAAAAAGACTTAGTTCTAAATCTATAGAATTATTTTATATTATAGTGCTTATTATATGCGCTACTAAAGTATATTTACTAGTTATACTTCTTATATTTATAGATAGAGTTATTAATATATTATATCTTATATATAGTTTATATCTAGATAATATCTTATAAGTCTTTATAACTAGGAAAATAAGTATTCTCGCGCTTATTCTATAGATTCTTTAGGTATATATCTTTAATATATATATTTTATTCTACTTTATACTTAGGGAATCTATATACTCTCTTTAAAGACTATATAAATTTCTTCTTTTCTAAGTAATAGGTTTTATAGAAGTTATACGTATAATTAGTTTATAATAACTTAGTATAATAGAGGTTATAAGAATTATACTAGTATTAGACTATAATATCTTAGCTTATCTAGTTAATCTTTTATTTACTTTAAGATTAATTTTATAATTATTACTTTTCTACTTCTTTAACTTATAATAGCTTATTATTCTAAGAGTATTATATAAATTCTTAAATCTCTTATTCTAGAATCTTAACTAACATGGTTGGCAAGCGAGCGGCCCACGCAAGCGAGCGGCCCACCCCACCAACTTTCTGCGCCCATTTAAGCGCACACTACAGCCACGTTAAGAGATAATATATACAAATTTATATAGTAGATTAAGCAGTATCTTAAGTATCTTTCTTACATGTACGTGAGTTATAGCTAGTCTCTCTGCACCTCGTGTAGCGCGCTAGAGCCTAGCGGCTAAGGCCTAATCGCGCTCCTCCTTGACGCTCTTTACGAGAAATCTGCTACTTAACCTCGCGTTAAGCGAGTATATTCTCCCTCTCTCTCTTTATTAAGGTCCCTTACTTCTATATACGCTTTTTCTTACGTTATTTACGCGCTAACGCTACCTTATTAGCTCGCTTAAGGCTAGTAATCTAATTACGTATTAGCTTAGCTAAGAGTATTATAACCTTAGCCTCTTTCTTAAACTAATTAATTACTTTAATAATAGAGATAGGCGATAAGCTCTTATGCCGCTAAATATAATTACGTATTAACATTAATTAAGCCTTAAGCTTACGTACGTTGCTCGGCGTACGAGCCTCCTAGGGAGCCTCTAGTAGAGCAGTTAGAGTAGGCGTACGGAGCTGCACGTCTAGCTTTAATAGGACAAGGTCTAGCTAGAGAGGAATAAGGCCTGCATCTCGAAAAGCTAAGTAGATATTAGCTAATATAAAGGATTGATTAAAGGCTGCCTTGAAGGCTGGTAGGAACTCAAGCTTGGTGATATGGTTAATGTGGTGGCGGATTAGGGCCTCAACCTCACGGCTATACGCGCGCTTTAATGGCGAGAAGCAGCCAACGTCAAGAGGCTGAAGTAGGTGAGATGAGTAAGGTGGCATATAGAGCGTGTAGATATTGTTCTCCTTACAGAGCTCTTAAAACTTAAGCGATTAGTAGCTCTTATAGCTATTAAGGATAAGTAGCTAACGTACTCTAACTACTTTACCCTTAGTATACTTAATAAAGTGCTTTAGCTACTTAACTTCTATCTTATTAGTTATCTAGCCGTTGTCGCTAACTGCGATAGCCTAGTCGCGTGGGATATCCTCCTCGTACTAGGCAGATAGGTGATACTGGCTAGCAAAGATAAGGAACGGCGGTACTGACTAGCTAGTAGCGTTAATCGTAGCGATCGCCGTTACCCACTCGCGATTGCCTAGCTAGATAGCCTTTAGCCTACGTCTCCTCTCTAACGCTATTATAATAAGCTAAGTTATAATCTTACTTATTATAAAGCTAGCCTTATTAAAGTTATAGATATTATTATTATAGATACTATACTTAGCCTTTATTTACTCTACTAGATTAAACTAGTTCTTAATTAGTATAGGATCTTTATATAGAGCTCTCTACTTATTATACGCTTAGTTAAAACACGTCGTAAGACTATCTGTACGCTTAATAAAGTTAGCTGGCCACTTCTATCTAACTTAGCCTACGCCGCGCGTAGTAAGTAGCTTATTAGCTATATTACGTATAGCTGCGTACGTAGGCGAAATCCCACGTTAATCTAGATTAATTATATAGCTAATAATTACCTCCTCTTCTAACTAGGTAAGCTTCCTTAAGTTAGGTAGGCAATCGCCTTAGATAGGCTTTCTAGCGCGTTAGCGTTAGAGCGTTATTTAGAGGACTTTAAATATCTACGTAGCATCTCTTATAGACTAAATTTAGCTTTTATTAATAGCTAAGATTATAAGGTATATATTAGCCTTAGAAGAGGCTAGTAGGGCTTAAATTAGAGGAGCTATGATAGGGAGGAGTTCACAAGGCGCAGAAAGTTGGTGGGGTGGGCCGCTCGCTTGCATGGGCCGCTCGCTTGCCAACCATGTTATTTAGCTATCTAATTCTATAGTATATAGAGTTATCTCTTAGATATCTTTATTAGAAAGTATAACTATAAGTTCGTCCTATACTTATAGTATTTATTTAACTTATTAGAGATTCTTTAGTATTAGTAGGAACTTCTTAATCTCTAAAGAAATATTTTTCTAATCTTAATTAATTTTATAGGCTAGATTATAGAAGTGCTATTATATAGTTTATAAAATATTAAGGGTTTCTATAGTATAGTCTATAAATTTTTTATTAAAGTAATAAAGTAGGCTATTAATCTATAGTAATAGTAACTCTATCTCTAGTAGGCTTATATAGAGTATACTTAGTTAATATTTTTTCTTAAACGTAGCTATCTTATTATATTTAGTATATAGTAGTTCTACTATAACGTACCTAACGGGTTGGCCGGCCACACGGGTTGGCCGGCCACTTTTGCCAAGCCCCCACCAAACTCTACCTATTATACAATGCCTTAATAACAACACTAGATAGAGCCTTTAAATAAACGTTAGATATAGACTACTCTTTAAGCTCTTAAATAAGATATAATACTCTCTTTATAATACGCTATAGCTATCTATAATGTCTCTTATAGAATACTAAGTAATTACTATACTAGATAACCTTTATAAGTAGATTACTAGCCTAAATTAATAAATCTAATAAAGACTAAGGAGGGCGTAGTTATTAAGTATATACTTAAGCTTATCACGCGCGGATTTCCCTCTAAGCTCGCAGCTTTAGCTAATATAGCTAATTCCTTGCGCGTAGAGTGTAATCTAGGCTAGATTAGCTTAAACTAGCCTAGTATATAGATTAAGCGCTGCTCTAAGTTTATAATAAAGTTTAATCGTAAGTATAATTATAAGAGAGTACTCTATAAGGATCTAGAGATTATCTAGAGCTAGTTTCGCCTAGTAGCTAATATTAAAGTAAAGTATAGTATCTAGAATAAAGATATATATAACTTTAATAAGATAGGCTTTATAATAGGCTAGATATTAACTAAAGTAGTTATTATAGCTTTAGAGAGATAAGAATAGCTAAAGTTAGTATAGTAAGGTAATAGAGAGTAGATAATAGTTATTTAAGATATTAATATAATAGAGTAGACTATTTTACTCTTTATTATTTTTAAAGGCTACTACTACCTCTTTACCTAGTATAAGAAAGATAATCTATCTTAGAATTAGGTTATTATAGTCTCTAATAATAGCTAGATAATAAATAAGCTTAGCCTATAGTAGTTAAAGTACTTTAATAAGTATATAAAGAAGAGGGTTATAAGTACTTATTAGCTACTTATTATTAATAGCTATAAGAGCTATAACTCACTTATATTCTAGTAGTACTATAAGAAGAATAAAATTATTACTATCTATATACCTCTATACTTATCGCACCTCTTATAGCTACTTAATATAGGTTATTTTACTCCTCTAAAGAAGGCGTATAGGCGTTAAGCTAAAGATCTTATGCGTAACTAGATTACCTATATTATAAAACTTAAGTTCCTACTATACTTTATACGCGCCTATAATATAGTAATTACTTCTAGTAATATCTAAGGAGAGTTTTAAAGCGCTAGATTAGTCCTATTTAACCTAGAATAGATTATAATAGCTCTTAACATCTAGTTGCGTACACTATTACTACTACTACCTATTAATAATAAGCCCTAATAGTCGCAAACCCTAAGTAATACCCTTAAACTAGGGTTATAATTAACGCTCGTAAAAGCAAGAATTTAGAGGTATATAGATAGCTTACTAACGTCTATAGTAAAGGCCTTTAAGAAGGTCTTAAAGAGAGTAGCAATTATCGCGTATAAGCTAGTATTAGCGTAAAAGGAGATTATAAAGCTTTAAGTAGTAAATAAGACTACTATATAATATAAATTATATAAAAGAAAGTAAGTTTAGGTAGAAAAGACCTTAATAGTTAAGAATAGGGCTCGTCTAGCTACTCTAAAGGAGTTTAAGGCGCGTAATAATAGGAAGAAGCTAAAGACGTAGGTGCGCGCTAAAGGAGGTAAGCTAACTTAAAGGCGCTGCGGGCGGTGCAATCAGACTAGGCATAACGCGCGTACGTGTAAGTAAGGAGTAGAAGCAGACTCTAAATGATATCTTAGGTTGCATTATTCTATACAGGGCCAAAGTAGGCTGTTTTGCGCCATAATAGGGTGAGTTTGGTGGGGGCTTGGCAAAAGTGGCCGGCCAACCCGTGTGGCCGGCCAACCCGTTAGGTACGTTATCTTCTTTTAGTATATTATACTTCTTATTAGATATAAGTAAGTTATCTAGATATTTAGTTCTTATAATAATAAGATTTTTAATTCTTTTAAGAATATATTCTCTATTATCTACTTAGTATTTAATTATAGGTTTTATAATAACTTTCTATAATTTATTAATTAGTTTACTAGCCTTTCTAAGTATATTAATTTATTATATAATCTTATTTTTACTATAATAGTTCTATACTATATAGCCTACTTTACTATAGATATAGTAACTAATTAGCTTCTTACTCTTATTATACTAAAACTTTAGTTAACCTAGTCTCTTTTTAATATTATTAAAGTATATAGGTTTATAGCTATTTATAGTATATACGCTAGGGACTTAAAGTATATAACTTTACTAATATTCTTAGTTAGGGTATAAATATTAAAGCTAGTATCTTAGTTAGTTATTTATAGGCCCTTAAATGTAGATTTCTTAATTAAATAATCTTTCCTCTAATATAAGCTTATATAACTTATTATTAATTTATATAACTTTATTTATAAATTTATTAAGTATATTAAGATTAAATCTACTTTATATAAGTTCTTTATGTATAGTTAGCTTAAGACCTTATTAGTATATTTATATTAAAGCGTTATTATTCTAGTTAATAACTATAGAGTATTATTAGAACTTAATTATATAATTAGTAGTAGACCTAGTCTATCTAAGCCTCTAAATCTTTTATTTTATAACTACTAATTTCTTAAAAAGTAAAAAGACTTCTTTTATCTTAGCTTTAAAAGTATTCTAGTTATTAATAAGATTAATATTATTTTAGTTATTAATATTATTATTTATATATTAGCGTAAGATAGAGTTAGCCTACTTCTCTATATTACTATAAAGAAAGGTAATAGCTTATATAACTTTATTATCGTTATTAATTCTATTTTCTTTAATATAGAAGTATCTATTAACTTAGAGTAGTTAAGCTTTAAGCTTATTATAGTTACTATAGTATAAGTTAGGCTTATTACTACGTACTAAGATATAGGTAGCGTCTATAGTTATATCTAAAGTATCTATTACTATATTACTTATTTTAAGGGTATTTAAAGTATAAAAGTTTATTCTTAGATAGTCTTAGAATTAGTTCTTAGAAATAAGCTAAGCGCGTAATAGATAAGATAAGTTAAGTATAATATAAAAATTAATAACTAACTTAAAGATTTAAGAATTAAGTACTAATTCTTAGATTTTAAAGTTAAATATAGTAATTATATAAGTATACTATCTAATAGCTATATACTTAAAGAATATAACTTAATATCTTATATATTTTATAAAGTTCTATATATTCTATATATAATATTTTATAGAATATTATAAGATATTATAAGATATTATAAAATATATATAACTTATTTTATAGTAGCTTTCTACTAAGACTTTAGAATCATATAAGTTATAAGGTAACGCTACCTATTAGTTCTCAAAGATTAGCTATTTACTTAATTTATATAAAATAACTCCTTTATCACTTCCGTATATAGGTTGCCGTGCCCCGTCTTCTCAGGTTCGTAATATATAGGTAGTGTTTAGTCTACTATACTATCTCTTATATATACTATAGCCTTATATATGGATTTTGGGTCCTCTTACTCTAGAAAGTCGTTCTAGTATTTCTTTTTAGCCTCTTTTATAGCACCTAAGTACTTATTTCGTGCTAGTAAGAAGTCTCTCTTCTAGATATACGCGTCTTATATACTTATAGCGTCTAGTCTTTCTTTATAGATCTATCTATAGTATATAGTATCTCTTCTTAGCTTCGTAAGTTCTTTGTTCTACCATGGTTTTGGCTTTAGTCCTAGCTTAGCCTATAGGATAGCTTTATTACTGCTATTTAGATAACTTAGGTAATTACTTACCCTATATCTTTTAGCTACTCTTTTAGCTCGTTATCCTCCTTAAGAAGTAGTCGCTTTACGTCTACTTTTCTTAGGTCGCTTAGATCGTCTATTTGCTATAGCGTGCTATTATTCTTAATTACTATTTCTAGCTTACTATTAAATGTAGTCTAGTCTACCTTAGCTATATTAAATCTAGGTTAGTTAGTAGGATTATTAACTTAGTTATTACTTATTTAGATAGAGAAAAGGATTCTATAGTAGTTAGATCCTATTTCTATAGTAATCTACTAGTCTATTACTTTACTTACTAGATCTAGAGTAACTAGTAAAAGGTCGAGTACTAGCTCTCTAGCTAGATATAGCCTAAAGAAGGTACTAACGCCTAGAGTGTTTAGTAGTTCTAGATCTTAGTTTTTAAACTAGTCTATAAACTACTATGCTCCTAGGCTAGTCGTTAGGCTAAGAGGGTCCTATCGCGGGTGGTGCTCGTTGCAATCTAGTACTAGAACCGAGTATATTAGAAGCTGGGTTCCTAGTAGGACTCGTGGGATTGTTTTTATACCTTCTGCGTTGGTTTAGTTGTACACGTTAATAAGATTAATTTAGTAATTATCTCCTTTAATAACCATAGCTATTGCGTTAGGGTCTTTTTGAAAGTTTTCTAGCAGATAAAAGAACGCTTGGTGGATTGTTGATCTTGCTTGTGCGTAGTTGTCGTTGTTGGAAGCAGGTGCTAGCCATGGCTCTTGCACAGCAATTATGTTGGCTTGTAGTTCTACTGCTAGTTGTAGCGTAGACTCCGTTGCTGTTATGCTCTTATTTAGGTTCACCTATAAGATCCTTAGGTTTTCTAACATTTACAGTGCTATAGTACTATCTCTATTTACTAGTGCGTTAAATATCTCGCACTATTCGCTGCTTATAAAGTAAGGTTCTTAGCAATTATAGTACTTTAGGAGTGTATAGTTGCATAGCTTTCCTTTAGCGTTGCACACTAAGCATTTATAAGCTATAGTTAGGTAATCCTAGGCGCATAGGTTTTAGATTAGTTAGTTTCGTCACCTCACTTTATTATAGCTAAAAGATTAGTAGTTTAAGTATTATATTATTACTATTATTACTTAAAACTTTTCTATCTAGAGTGTTTAGCTAAGAATTATAACTTTAGTGCCTAGTATAGCTGCCTCTTCTACTAACCTAAAGGCGATAATAATAGAGCTATTTTTCTTAGATTGCTAGTCTCTTATAAGCTAGTATAGGTTACCAACTATTTTAACTCCTTTATTATACGCTAGGATCTCACTATAAAGTATTTCTAGCGTGCTAGATCCTTTAAAGTTAGTAGGCACATTATATACTATTATCTTTGTCTAAGATTCTAGTAGTTGAGCGTTTTTAAGCTTAAATAACTGGTGCTAAATATGCTTATATTAGAGTGGAAACTCTCCTGAGTATTTGGCTGTGGTTGTAAGGATGATGTTGTTGCGTCGGCTAGTGGAAACTTCTTAGACAACTGGATTGTTGATTCCTGCTTGTACAAATGCTTTGTTTGTCTTATCCCGTATTTATAGTGGCGTAGATTCGTCTAGTTGCTCTAGGGTTAGCACTACTTGGTAGTAGCTCTTTGGTTTTTTGCTGCTCTTTTTCCTTGTTGGTACTATGTTCCAATTGCCGTTGTTGTTTTGTGCTGCGATGTTGGCGTAGGTTAGGCTACTTGGCAGGTTGCTTGGCAGGTTGCCTAGCTGGCCGTCTGGAGTCTCCTGGGATGGTTTGGTTGGTTGGTTATTATTTGGTGTTGTTGTTGCGTCTTTTACGGCTCTCTTAAGTGTTCTGGTAGCTTACTCTAAGGCGTTTGTGAGTGTGGCTGTGTAGTAGGCTAGCTAAGCTAATAGCTTATCTATAATATAGTTTATAACTTTGCCTTTCTTAGTATAGTCTCTAAAGACGTCTAGTAGCTCTAGCAGCTTATTTTAAGATGTCTATATTATTACTATTATTATTACTTATAGGATTAGGTCCCTAGCCTAGTAGATTACCTAGTCTACATTCTTTGCAATTAGTTTGTATTTAGTTATAGTTAGGAATATAGCCCTCTCTCGTTATTCTATCTTAGAAGAGAATTAGGCTATTCTTTTATTTAGCTTAAGGAGCGTTAGTAAGTTAAATATACTTCTCTAGATATTTTATTCTATTAGCGTTATTAACCAGTTAGTTTCTATTACCTTATTTAGTCATATATTTAGATCTCTTTTATTATCGCTAGCTAGATCCTCGTTGCTTTCTATTCTTAGTATGTAGTTTGGTGTCTATACCTCTATCGTGTCGCTGTCTAGTAGCATCTCGTTATTTTAGTATTACTTATTTGGCTAGGTGGCTTATGCGGTAGGTGGTCTGTGCTTTTGATTTTTTCTATTTCTAAAACGTGTACCGCTTGCTATACGCGCTGTTGTCTCGACAGCGCGCTGGCTGCACGGCTGTGCGATAGCTGGAATTGATTTCTCTCGGTGGATTTACTCGAGTTCAGGTGAAATTTGACTGGTTCTGGAAAATCAAAGTGTGCGTGTATAGAATTTATATTTCTCTAGCTTAGGTTATAAGTTAAACTACTCTAGGTATCTTAGTACTATATAGATATATTTAATATATTGTTCTGTATTTTAAGAGTAGATAAGAACATTATCTATATATATATAATAATAAAGATATCTAAATAAACTCTTTATATATTAATAATAAGTTTATAAAATATTACTAGGGCGTTTATAAGCTTAAAAAGTATAATAGTATATTTATAATAACTCTATCTTATTTAGAATACTATCTTCTATTTTATTCTTTTTTTTATTCTAATAAAATAGTATTTATCTTATAAATCTATTTTTATAAAGATTTTT